>APFE031272818.1:0-33461 GCA_000404065.3 Pinus taeda | reverse complement strand
GGTCATTTGAGGGCACCAGTGTAAACTCACTCAGTCGAGTCATTCAGTGTGAGGTTGCACCCCGGCACACGAGCGTGTATAAAATATGCTAAATTGTGACTTAGGGTGGGCTGTGTCTACGTTCGTGTAGCTTGTTTTCTCACCTCTCCCTTGTGCCTTTGTTTCGATCATGTGTGAGCACCCATGTAAACTTGTTTGGGTGGGTCATTTGAGGGCAGCCGTGTAAACTCATTCAGGCAGGTCGTTTGAGGGGGGCCATGTAAACTCGTTCGGGTGGGTCATTTGAGGGTGTCAGTGTTAACAACTTCAGTCGGGTCATTTAGTGTGAGGGCATGCCTAGGCACACGAGCCCATATATAAAATTCTAAGTTGTGACCTGGGGTGGGTGGTGTGCATGTTCGTGCAACTCATTTTTCCTGCCTCTCCCTTGTGCCTTTGTTTTGGTTGTGTGTGGGCGCCCATGTAAACTCGTTCAGGTGGGTTGTTTGAGGGCGCTGATGTAAACACATTTAGTCAGGTCATTTAGTGTGAAGGCACGCCCGGGCACAAGAGCCCGTATCAAAAATGCTAAGTTGTGACCCATGGTGGGCCTTGTGAACATTTGTGCGGCTCGTTTTCCCAACTCTCCTTTGCGCCTTCGTTTGGGTCATGTGTGGGTGCCTATGTAAACTTGTTCAGGTAGGTTGGCTCATGTTGTGTGAAGGAACCCATGTAAACGCGTTTAGTCATGTCAAGTCGGGTCGTGTCGTGTGAGGGTGCCTATGTAAACTCGTATGGGAGGGTCGTTTTCCATGTAAACTCGTCCGGGTGGGTCATTTGAGGGCGGTCGTGTAAACTTGTTTAGGTGGGACATTTGAGGGAGACCATGTAAATTAGTTTGGGTGGGTCATTTGAGGGCATCGGTGTAAACTCATTCAGGTTATACTTATGCTTATAGAGTGAGTTGAGTTAGTTATGATGCCATGTGGTCTAATATGTGTTTAATGTAGATTATTGATGAATTTTGTGATCAAAGTCAAGGATCCAGTGGACAAATGGCAGAAATAACTCCAAGTCGAAAAAGGAAAGGACTTATAGGAGGTAATCCCCCTCATTTATTACTCCTCACTTCGAATTCCCCTTCATTCATCTTGGAGTACAAGCAACCAAGTCATGCACTAGAAGGCAGCCGAGAAAATGGAGGATGACTGATGATTATCTTAAGTTTTGGGAGCTAAGACTCCCTAATTTTTAGGAAGCTATTGGTAGATTTAATTGTATAAATAGAGAGGCGTAGGGCCTCACTAGGGTCGGATTTTTGTTGTACTTTTTCTCATGTAAACTCTGCTCAACTTTGAGCTTATTATTTTGATAGTTCCATGTAATCTTGTTATTTTTTTAGAAATAAAGATGGAATCCTTTTTGAGTTAGCATTGAGTTACCTTAGAGGGCTAAAGCTCTTGGGTTAGGGCCCAATCGAAGTAGCCAATCTCCTATTTCCGTGTATTTGTATGTTTTATTTCAGTTGTAGATTAGATTGTTGTTAGATGTATTTCCTTTATGGTTAAAAATAGGTTGTTTTTGATGATTCAGTAGTTTGCTTCCATTTATGCTTTCTATAGTAGGTTAAGAAGTGATAAAGAAAACAATCCAAAGTCTAGCAAAATCACCTTGGCCTCTCTTCCTCCCTTTTGGACCATGATCTGAGGCAAAGACCCTCTTGCTGCCCCAGAAACATGGATTTTCATCATTCATAGGACTTCTAGTGTTTGCAGTTTTTAGTTGGATGATAGTCTAGTTTGCTTTGCTTCGGAACTTCTCCAACATGTTACTTTCTTTATTTCCAAATTTTTTCTTTCATTCTTTCCTTTCTTGCAACATTTCTCAAGAATTTCCTTTCATAGATCATAGTTTAGACTAGTTGGATGCAAAAATCTATTTTTCTAGATGCACTTATTTCATTGCTTGCTTAATCTCATTGGTTGACTGTCAGTTGTTTAAGGAATGGATATCTTCTAGCAGCAGGCCAACCTATCATCCATCCCATCCTCTATCTGATCCATGCCCTACAGGTCACCCAAGTCTCCTCTCATTTCTACCTTAGTTTCCTACATTTTCCATAGAATTTCTTCCTCTCTCTTTGAGAACGTTGTTTTTCCTCCTGTAGATTTCCTATGTCCTCCTGTAGATTTTCCTGTAGGCTTTCTTTTGAAGGATAAGTGTGGGAAAAGCCTCCAGAAGGCCACCTAAGACCTCCTAGGGCCCATCCACACCATCTTACATCCTCTCAAGTCCCAAAACCTCCCTTTAAAGCCACCTATTCGCTGCCACATTAACAAACAATAAATTATATGGATGTCAAATTCACATAAAAATACATAAAAGTCCAAAAAGATGTTTTTTGCTCATTTAGTTCCAAAAATAGCTTAGTGAGATGTTTTTTACTTCTTTGAATATACAATGGCATTCTTTTCATGTTTTTCATAGTGCTTTGTGCAAAAGTAGGGTTAGTTGGTTAATTAGGGTTTACTTGGTTTTCTTTACATTTCAGTCTTTCTCCTTCCTGCAATTAGAATAGTATTTATTTTTCTTTCCTTTCATCACACATAGAACTTCTTCTGGAATCCATAGAATTTGGCTTGAGATCCTAGTAAGAACTAGTACTTTTTCATATAGCACCGTCGCTTCCAAGTTTGTTACGAATTTCCGAGTTAATAAGAGTAAAGTAGGCAGCCCAGGAGCTGCAACATTATTGCTGCAATACTGGTGCTCACCACTTTTTGGCGTTGTTGCTAGGGAAGCATCAGAGTATTCTGTGATTATTGCTTTCTTCTATTTTCTTCTTGCAACATTTTGCTAATAGTTTATTTCAGCAAAAGTAGACTAGTCCTTTCTTTTCCTTTAGTTCTACATTTCCTTGATTTCCTTTTCAATTATGCAAATTTCATTTCACCAAGTTCATTTTCGTTAGTTGTAATTTGTTTTGTTCAATCAATTTCAGTTTTGTAGGTACTATTAGTGTGGGGAAAAAAACAAAAACTAACCAAAAATATTTCCTTTCATGCCTCGTAGGAATAGAGATAATTCAGGAAAATTTTTGCCCAACACCCCCACTCCTTCACACAACCAACCTTCTCTCTTCTTCGGTGACTACGATCAAGAAGAAACCTTGGGTGAACAACCAGACATATTTGAAGAACCTATAGGGGAAGAATAAGAAGAAAACATTCCTTTGGAGCCAATGACTGAACACAAAAATGTTAGGGGGAATGGAGAACGAATAGAGGGTACCTTTCCCATTTGGGAGACTAATGGGGACACAAAAATGATTAATATAAGCCCTTCCACCCTACCTCATTTCCATGGTCTGACTACAGAAGATCCTGACACCTTCTTGTTCGAGTTTGTTGTTATCTGTCGAACCTATGACTATGCGGAAGATGAGCAAAAGTTGAAATTGTTCCCTTATACTCTCAAGGATACAACATTGCGCTAGTTCATGGGATTACCTGGCAATAGCATCACAAATTGGGCTTAGATGCAGCAAGCCTTTAACAACAAGTATCAAGACTATTTTAGGTCAAAAGATACTAAAGAAGAAATTTTATGAATGACTATAGGAAGTGATGAGTCCTTGGAAGAATATGAGGAAAGGTTCTATCTTAGTTAAAAAAGGGTCGGGTTTACACTTTACCCTGAGTCTTTGACGCTGGTCCTGCTCAGGGGAATTCGGGAATATCTTTTAGAAACCCTCCATCTACTAGCTAGGGGAGACATCTACCAACTATCTTCTGATCACATGAAGTCTTTTTTTAGAAAACATTCTAGAGTAGCCAGAAAGAAAGGTAGAGGGAGTCAACCCATAGCCAATACCTCTTCCTAAGACTTCAAAAGTGAGATTATGTAAACTCTTGCCATGCAAATGGATACCTTGCATATCAAAAGGAGAAATTGGAAACATGTTGGAAGACTTCAAAAGTGAGATTATGTAGACTCTTGCCATGAAAATGGATACCTTGCATATCAAAAGGAAACAAGAGGAAGTAGAGAGGGATTTGGCCTTTTTTTGCCCTAGGTGCACCAGGAGGTATCCTAGGAATGAATGCCCATTGAACTCTATAGAAGTTTGTTCAGTCTGCGAAGAAAATAATTCTACAAACAAGTGTCCTTCCTTAACCAGACTTAAAGTAGTATATCAAGGGTTTGAGGGAGTCACTGAACATCTCTATTACATAAACCAAAAGAGGCCACATGGGCCTAGACCATATCAGCAGGGGATGCAAGGGATATCTTAGGTATACTAAAACCCCAACCAAGTCACTTCCATACCTTCTTTGGGCCCCCCTGCTCATCCTTCCTGGTCCACACCTCCTCCTTGGTCCTTCACATCTCCATATCATGCCCAACCAACCACCCATTCATTTCAATCCTATGCTCAACCGAAACCTTAGTGGAATGCATCTCATCAGGGGTGGAGGCCCCAATACAAATCTCCTCCTACTATTTTGCCTCCACCAATTGTCCAACCACAACCATTACCTCCTACTCTACCAAAGAAACCCCAAATGCCTACCCAGCCAAATTTGAACCAGAACAACAGACATGCTCAACAATTGTACAGTGGGGAACCATCATGCCCAACTTATGCTGTGAAGATTCAAGAAATTAACTTGCGATTTGGGAAAGTTCTCCCAGATATCCAGCCTCCACCTAAGGAGGTTGAGGAAGAGAAAGAGGAAAGTGAACCGAAAGCAATTCAACCCTTTCCTGAGAGACTATCCGTGACAGTCCAACCTACCTCATAAGAAATTGAACTCCTCAGGGAATTGAAACATTTATGTGTGAAGATACCACTTCTCCAAGCCATAAAATATGTGTTTATCTACAATAGGTTGATCAAAGAGAAGTGATTTAGGCATCCGAGAAGGTGCAAGAGAGATGCCCCAACCATCAATGTCATAGGGCAACTGTCCGACCTGATTTTCAAGCAGGTAATCTATCCAAAGTATTTGGACCCTAGAAGCCCAGTAGTTGATGTCCACATCAATGGCACCATGATCCCACACACCCTGATTGATCTGGGAGTTGCCATTAATGTGATGAAAAAGGACACAATGCTCAAACTCAATCTTCAGGGCTCCTTGAGGAAGACCACGACCATGCTACAATTAGCAAACTGCTACACCATGACCCCTGAGGGGATTGTGGAAGATGTGATGGTATCCATTGATTCTTGGGAGTACTCTGCTAATTTCTTAGTTCTCCAACCAAAGGAAAATCTCACTGGGTATCCTCTCATTTTGGGGAGACCTTGGTTAGCTACTGTCAATGCCTACATCAGCTGTTGAGCTGGGAACATGACCATAAAGAATGGGCATATAGCCAAACAGTTAATCCTATATCCTCCTACCCAACCCTTTTTAGAACATGACCATCCTCTCTGGTTGGAGGAGGAAGATGAGGATGAAGTTTATTTTGTACCGCTTTGTGCATTAGGGATCGCCATGAAAACAACAAGATGAGTATGATATGATTGAAAATTTGATTCAGAAATCCACCTCCCAATGTATCACCATTAGAAGACATAGTAAGAGAAACCCAAAACGACCCATCAACTAATCTCTGTGTAGCCGACTCCACTTCTCTCCATGTTAAGAATATAGAGTTCGGCCTAGAAAGAACCTTGAAATTCAAACCATCCCTATACACTTCCCAGGAAAAGGAACTGTGTAGCTTGTTGAGAAAACGCCTAGATGCCTTCGCCTGGAGTTATAAGGAGATGAAGGGAGTGCACCCCTCAGTATGTACTCATCATATATACATCAAGGAGGATTGCAAGCCAATCAGGCAACCTCAAATGAGGATGAATCTAGCACTTAAAGATATTGTTAAGGAAGAACTATAGAAATTGCTTGATGCAGGGTTCATCTATCCCATCTCTGATAGTGAATGGGTCTCTCCTTTGGTGCTAGTGCCAAAGAAAAATGGTAAGTGGAGAATCTGTGTTGATGATTGGGAATTGAAGAAAGCCACTAAAAAGGACCATTTTCCTTTACCTTTCATAAATCAAGTGTTGGATGGTCTGGTAGGGAAAAAGTTTTTCTCTTTCCTAGATGGTTTTAGTGTGTACGATCAGATTCAAATAAGCTTAGAAGACCAAAATAAGACCACTTTCACTTGCTCTTAGGGTACCTTTTCATACCATGTCCTTCCTTTTGGTTTGTATAATTCTCCCGCCACTTTCCAAAGAGTAGTATTGAGTATATTTTCTGAATTGGTTCATGATGCAGTAGAGATATACATGGATGAATTTACTCCTTATGGCTCTAGCTTTCAGGAAGCCTTATCTAATCTAGGAAAAGTTTTAGACAAGGGTATTGAGATGAACGTGTCCCTCATTCTAGAAAAATGTGAATTTTTTATGACTGAAGGGACTATGCTAGGTCATGCAATTTCTCAACGAGGACTACAGGTGGACCCCAACAAAATTGCCATCATCCAAAGGGTCCCACCTCCTCAAAAAGTGAGAGATGTCAGAAGTTTCCTAGGCTTAGCTGGGTATTACTGGAGATTCATTAAAGATTTAGCAAGCTAGCCTCTCCTTTTTTTGGCCTTTTAGGTAAATATGTTGAGTTTATATGGTCAAAAAATTGTCAAGAAGCCATAGATACCTTGAAGAGAAAGCTCGTGACTGCCTCAATTCTAAGAGGCCCAAACTAGGCCCTACCTTTCCACATTCACATAGATGCCTCGAACAAAGCAATAGGAGTAGCCTTGGGACAAATTGATGAAAAGTTGCCTTATGCCATATACTTTAGAAGAAGAAACTTTTCAAAGGCCAAGTTAATTTATACAATGATTGAGAAGGAACTCCTAGCTATCGTGCATTCTTTAAACAAATTTAGACATTATATCATAGGCTATCAAACCTTTGTGCAACTGATCATGCTGAAATTAGATATTTAATGAAAAAATCAGATGTGAATTATCGCATTATTAGATGGTTGCTTTTACTAAAACAGTTTGATTTGACCATTATTGATAAGCTTGGTAAAGAAAATGTTGTTGTTGCCTTTTTGTGTAGAGTAAATTTGTCTGCAGGTGAAGAAGGAATGGTGGATGATCAAATGCCAGATGAACACCTGTTACTATTTCAGTACTCTCTCCATGGTTTATTGATATAACAAACTACCTGGTTTCAGCACAGTTTCCACCACACCTGTCCTCAAAAGAGAAGAGAAGGATAGTAAGGAAAAATGCCCCTTTCACCTGGATTGGGGGCAATCTCTTTAAACTTGGCCTAGATCAGATCTTAAGAAGATGTGTCAGGGAGGAGGAAGTCTTTGACATCCTCTTGGCCTATCATGATGGGCCTTGTGGAGGTCATTTTGCAGAAAAAATAACCGCCTTCAAGATAGTGCAAGAAGGATACTACTGGCCCACTCTTCATCAGGATGTGAGGAGATATACCTGCCAATGTGATCGATGTCAGAGAATGGGGAAACCTACCCAAAGGGTGATATTCCCATGCAACCTCAAGTGACCTTTGAGCCATTTTAGAAGTGGGGCATGGACTTTGTGGGGCCTATCAGCCCTCCTTCAAAGCAGAAGCAATACTTCATTGTGTGCACCGATTACCTGACAAAGTGGGTAGAGACAAAAGCAACCAAAGCAGCGACAGAGGAAAAAGTAGCTGAATTTCTGAGAGAAAACATATTCTACAAGGTTGGGTATCCAAGAGAATTGGTCATAGATCAAGGTAGTCAGTTTACTTCCAATCTAATTCAATACCTTCTCACACATCATAGAATCAAGCATAGGACTTCAACCCCTTACCATGCACAAGCCAATGGGTAGGTGGAGGTCACTAATAGAGAACTGGAAGGGATCCCGAAAAGGGTAGTGAGCAGTAGTAGAAGAGCCTGCGTAGACAGATTAGTTGAGGCCACTTGAGCCTACAACACAACATGGAAGACCACTATAGGGTTCACACCCTATGAGTTGGTCTATGGGAAGAAGGCTTTGTTGTCAATACAATTTGAATTCAATATCCTGAAGATGGTAGCTCAGCTGGACCTGTTAGATACCTATACCAATAGGTTTCATTTTTCATGATTGGCAAGGGAAGTGCCAATATGATCTACTTTGGTGATGCAAAGATCTCATATTCTTGTGGAGGAAGTATACTTGTTTTGATTGATGCTGCCCTACTTCTGGATGGGTGATCCAACAGCGTAAGCTGGGTCATGCCATGTTTCAATTTTTGTTATAGATTAGAGAAAGAAACCTGTCCAAACAGCTCAATCTTGGCAGGTAAAGTAGATAGGTAGTGAAAGAAGGTTCCCAACTGTTTAATCTGGGACCTTGGAAGCAATAAGGGTAGCTTTAGATAGAAAATCAAAAGAAATCCAAAGGAAAATAAAAGGCACAAAAGGGTTTTCAAATCTAAGTGCACCCTCCTTGGAGTAACAAAAAATGCTAAGCAATAGAGTGGGTAGGTAGAGGGGGTTGTAGAAAGTTTGGTTCGTGGCCTTGCACTGGCCTAAAGCAAAGGTAAAAACATGGTGCCAGTACAAATGGCCTATTTGCAGCAGTCTTGCAGAAGCCTAATGGAGCATGTCTAACTTCCAAGTCACCCCCTATCACATTCATAACTTACATCCTATGCCACCCATGTACACAAAGAAAATCAAAGTCTTTTGTTGGTTCTAGTTTCTTTAATAGCCACATCTCTTTTGCAAAATTCTTTTCATTTTGATCTACTTCCCCAAAACTAAGTTAATTTCTTATAAAGAACTTAGTATTCTACCTCCCTCACCCACCCCCTTTTTCATCCATATTAACTACTAACCTATCATTATGTGACTCCTTATACCCCCTATTCCCCCTATTACTATGTAAAACTTGGCAAAAAACCCAAAAAATCTATGTATCCCCTTCCCCGAGCATTATATCTCTATGTGTGAATTAGAAGGTCTTCCGGCGCTAAAACATTTAAGCGTAACCCAAAGAGCGCCAAAGAATTAATCATGAGATTAATCCGAGATTTTCTCGGATTAATAACCTTAAACCCACTTTGCGAATAAACCTTTGAAAAAACCCATTTAACCCGTAACGCTGAAAAAACCCGAAAAACCCACTTTTTCCAAAGTTCCGCCAGGCGTGAATTTCAGAGAAAATAATATTTTATCCTTCCCTGTAGCCTGTACTGCCCGCGCATCTTATCGATCCGTCAATCGTCGAATCTGGGCCTTCCCATCCGACGGCCCACATCATATCG
The DNA here is from genome assembly GCA_000404065.3 of Pinus taeda. Taxonomy (NCBI): domain Eukaryota; kingdom Viridiplantae; phylum Streptophyta; class Pinopsida; order Pinales; family Pinaceae; genus Pinus; species Pinus taeda. The sequence continues at coordinate 24,202 of APFE031272818.1, read as the reverse complement.
GACAGGCATTCGCGACCGAAAGTTACCTTCCGAGAAATTTTCAGAGGATGACGTCACGCCTCTGCCACGCGTCACCCTTATATTCTCTCGCAGCACCCTCTGACAATACCGCGACCATATGGAAGGCGGTCCGAGAAAAGCCGCTTACCACTCTGCAAGACCGCTTGCCCACGCCAGCGCCACGCCCGCCCACGTCACTTCCACTTGGCGCCCTGTTAGCACCCCCGACCGCCATAGCTCCTACGTGTCTGCCACCTGTGCAATCCCCGTGGACCACTCACAGACTGCCACGTCACTCGGTGATGTCATGCTGACGTCACCCAACCCTGACCCCACCTGATGACGTCATGCTGACGTCATCCAAAAAGCGCGCCAATAACCCAAAAGTCCATATTTTAGCCGATTTTCGCGTTTTTTCTCATTTTTGCTGAAAGAATTATTGCTCTCCTCTGCATGAAAATTACGTCCATCTGCCACCAACCTGCTGAAATCGGCCTGAAGAACTCTGCCGCCTACAACCCGCCTGTACTTGTCACCATTGTCGGCAATTCACCAGGTATTTACCTAGAGCATCCCTTCAGAGCTAAGTTATATCCATATTTCTCCGGAACTAAATTTACAAGTGTAAGGCAACCTGTTTTTACCAGCAAATCCTCGGAAAAATGAGCATTCCTCAAAGGTGCAGGGTCGAATTTCACCTGCTGAACCCATATACAGCCACCCTTCCCCAAATTACCACTCTGTCCGCGCATTCGTGGACTGTAAACCTAAAAAGCATAATTCACAAAGAAAATAGAGTTGCCAGCTCCTGCAATCCCTCAATTAACTCTTGTTGAGCATTCTGCACCATTGTCACCACAGTTGCCTCATTTACCCTTAGAATTGACTTTACTTCTACAAAATTAGTCCTCTGTGGTCTCCTACCCACTAAAAACCAGTTCAGCACCAAGTCATAACTACTTCTTAGCCATGGAGACACCAATAGTCCTGAATGTTCAACCTCTGAATGCCCCACATAGAGAGCTAGAGTGGAAAGCCCTAGGTGATAAAGATTACGAGATGTTAGACTCCATGCCCATGACAGCCAAGTTCAATATTCACCTGATGAATGAATTAAAGGCCCAACATCTCAGTGGGGCTGACACCTTAGGAATTTGGGATTCCCACATACCCATTTACAACCTCCCTCAAGTCAATGTCCTCCCAGACTTGATAAAACAATGCATGTCGAGCTATGACCCCTATTAGAGAGTCGTCCTCAGCCCCTAAGGCTCAGTATTGTTCCATATCACCCCTGAGGCCATCAATGAAATGCTCCACTTTCACACCACAAAGCCCCTAACTCCTCTCTCCATCCATGATTTGATAACTAAAGGGGGCAAGTTGTCCAGTGATCAGATTGCCAGGGTTAATCAATTGTTTATTCAGCCTCAATATCAATCTATGACCACTGCTCTTCCCATAGCATATCCATATCTTAATGAGTTGGGAAAAATGATGGTAGATTTGATCAGTTACATCCTGGGTTATGGGACATATGAGGATGTGGATGAAACCATCATGGCAATGCTGTTCATTTTCTCCCTAGGGATGCCTCCTGCTGTACATTATGATTTTGGCACTTTTATTGCTAATAAGATTCATGAGTAGTTAATGAATCTGGAGAGGGAAAAGGTGTTTAAATACACCAGGTACATATATCATTTATTCTTGTTCTATCAGCCTGATGCCTTCCCTGTCCCTCTAAAAAAGCTAGATGCCCAGGGAAGCCCAAGGTCGGTTGTGTATTGGTCTTCAGTTTGCCATCTTCTGCCTTATTCACCTTACACCTACTATGAATTTATTGATCTGTTCATTCATCCAGCTATGACCTTGTTGTTGGGTGTCCCTCCTCCCAGATTGATAGATGAAATGCAGAGAATTCTTCAACTCTCAAAAGCCTACAACATTGGTGATTGGTACTTCTACCAACACCACACAGTAATCAGGGTATATGGCTGTGAGCTGAATCCCTATAGGCTGCCAAAATATGTCCCTATGAGACTCTTTTCCCTAGAGTACTTCGGGCAGTTTGGAAATGCTGACTTTGTCCATTACCAAAGTAAAAGCAAGAAGGTGCAATTAAAGGTGAGGAATCAGCTGGGCCCCTTCTTGTACAATAAGAAGGAGGAAGGATGGAAGGAAGCTGATAGGATTCTAGAAACCCTCAGACTTCAAACCAGTTTCAAGTGGGTGCCTTATGACCCTAATCACTTCATTTCCCTTAGGAGAATAAAATACAAATTGGGTGGCTATGTTCATGTTTAACTGCCTCACATTGAGAAGTATATGCCAATGCCCTAAGCTGGAAAGAAGGCACCTTAGAAGAGCCAATTGGTAAAGAAGAAATGCTAAGAAGAGAAACAAGCAATCTTGAGAAAGAGGCCGACTTGGAACATTGTGGGCAGGTTTCTTCCTCCTGTCAGAGGCAAATTGGAGCAGCGGCCTCATCTTCCACAGCCCAGCAACAGGTAGTCGAAATTGCCCAACAGGAAAAAAAATAAAGATAAGGGCAAGCAGGTGGAGCAGGAACAACCACCTCCTACAACAGAGCAAAAAACAGAGCAGCAAGTAGAAAAGGAGGTCAAACAGCAACAAGAACAGCAAGAAGAACCTCAAGAAGGGGGGCAACCTATGCAACAAGAACAAATGGCTGAAGCCTCATCACCTACTGAGCAACAGGCTCAAGAGAATATGCCTTCCGGGCAAGAGAAGACAGTGGAGACCTCAGTGCTCCAAACTCCACAAAAGGCGGAAAAAGGAAAGAAGAGGGACAGAGAGCAGGAGACTCCCCTTACCATGTCCACAAACCAAAGGGAGAAAAGGCAGAGATTAAATCCCCTCTCTGAGGAAGAAATGCCTATGGGGAAATCGGTGATAATGGGCCCAACAAGCATGGAGGTATCTGCTAGTTCCTTTCAGCAGGAACAAGAGAGAAATCTTGGAGGAGAGGTCAGCTCCTCAAGTCATCAAAGGAAAGTAGAGGTAAGAATCAAGCAACAGTTTACTGATATCAAGAGAAGAAATGAGCCACTCAGGCTCCAAATCTACAATCAGTTGCTAAAGATGGCCCCTACAAATCAGCAGAGGCTTATGTCAGCCTATGACATTTCAGAAGGAAAAATGACCATGAGTCATTTCATGCCAACCACGGTGCAACCACAGTCAGCTGCAGACTACGTAAGAACCAACCTGGAGGTTCTTGCAAAAGACATTCACCCCATGGACCAAATAGAACTTCATAAGCAAACGGGTGAAATGGTCTATGCAACATTGGTAGACAAAGCCATGTTGGCAAAAAGGCTAGAAAACAACCTAAACAATACAGCGGCCCAACTGGAGTTGGAGAAAGCATCCTCCCTGGCCAAAGACAAAAGGATCAATTCTTTGGAAGATATAATTATAGAGCTGGGGCATGACCCCAAGGATCCAAAGGCCATACAGACGCTGCTAAAAATAAGAGATGCAGACCTTGCAGCACTGAAAAAGAAGGTAAAGCTCCCAGCAACCATTCACCCCCAAACAGATGAGGTTGCTTAGCAGAAGCAAGAACAAGAGATAGCTACATTGTTGGTAGCACTGCACAAGCAACTAGTGCATACAGAAGGGAGGTTGGAAGACACTGAGGTTGCACTGCAGGCAGCCCTGCAGCAGAAAGAGGGAGGTTAGACTTCTCAGCCCCCTCCAGAGGTTATTAACCTTGAGGAGCCTCCAAAGACTACTCCTCCTCCCACAGAAGCAGCAACAATAGCAGCATCACCATCTACATCAGCAGTAGCAGCGTTTACAGAGCAGGCTCCGAGCCTGGACATGCAGAAATTGTTGAATGAGGTCTAGGCCCTCGAGGCCCAGATGACAGAACTGAATGGAGCCAAGGAGAGTTGGCCAAGATGAATGAGAAGTATGATAAATCAAAGTAGAATGTGGCTGAGAAAGGGAGAGAAATAAAAACTCTCAAGGAAAGGATAAAAGAGCTGGAGAAGGAGCTCACCCTTGACAAAGTGGTGGGTGAGATCAGAAAAGTTTTGTGGACCCACATTGGCCAATCAATAACGGACCAATGGCAATACATTGAAACTATTCATGAGCAAATGGAGCTCATAGGTAAAGCACAAAGGGAAGTGCATAGAGCAAGTGCATCTCTAGGCAGTATGCCTGAGGTAGCCAGCGGATGATCAATGTGCTTAGTAACCTGACAGGTCCTCAGTTGGCAGCAATTGGGATCTCCAGTAGGATGGAGACTATCCAGCTAGTTAAGAGGGTCCTCACACTGAAAATCCTGGTACAGACATTGGATAGAAGGAGCCAAGATATGCAAGCGGAGGTAAACAGGTTCATGGATAAGTTTGCTTCATTACAGGGCAGAGGTCTCCCCAGCTTGCTCAACAGTGTAGGAAAACTTTTATCACATGAAGTTTATGCAAAGAGGGCGAACACATTTGCCACCAATCAGATCAGTCAAGGATCAAGCAGCTCACAGGAAACAGGGCCAGCATCTGGGCAAAGTCTCTATGACAGAGTAGAGAATTTGTTTTTTATTATGAATGAGATTAGCCATCTGTTTGAAGTGCCTCCGAACTTCTACAAATACATAGAGGCAGATGAGACCTTGGATGCAATTTTGAGGCATCAATTGCCTACGCAGGATTGGTGGGCCTCCATGATACAGTTATTATTATATCAGGGGGTTTCATCTAAGTTTTGTCATCGAAATATATAAGTCATCATATTCAGAAAGTGTGGTGCATATACTATGACCAAAAGGTGGAATGAGCCACCTCAGCAGGAAGATTCGGCCACCAAAAGCAACAATGATAGCTATAGGTAGTAGGGCCGAGAAAAGCTTCAGCATGACAGAGTATAAAGACACATCATTCACATCATTCAGCATTAAAGTAGAATGCTCAACCAACTCAGTCTCCTCCAAAGGTCAAGAAGAGGCCTGACAGCATTAAAGATCATTTATTTTACATTCATAGTAGCAATAACTTTTTTATCTGATATTTTGTAAAGTTGGTGAGCATAGTTAATGTATCAAATGACTCAGTATTCATATATTTTGTAAAACCTATTGTATATATTCCCCCTCTCACAATCTTTCAAGGTGTTGTTGTTGGTTTTGTTGTTCTCTTATGAAGAAATGAGAACTCGGTTGTAACTTTCAGAAGGATGTTATTAATAAAGCTTGGAGTTTACAGGAACTGATTCTTACTGGTGCATGCTGTGATTGGAACCATTGAATGCTACAGGATTCTAGTGCTATGGCTTGATATAATAAGTGTTTCTCTATCTCTGTTAATGTTTTTTTTATTTGTTTTAACTCATGACTGTCACATGTTGTTCTAAATCTAGGAAATAAAGAAAAATAATAGCTTAGGATTTGTCCTTGGAGACACCTTGATCTCATTCTATCTTTACTATAAATGTTTTTTCATAATTTCAGCTATTTAAATATGAATTCTTAACTGCTCCAATATGCTCTGAATATCTCACAGTCACTATTTGGTAATTAATTTATGCAAGTTTACATAAAAGCTGCTTCAGTCTATCTTCATACTAGCTTTAGGACATACGCAGGCATTCCAAAATCTTGTCTAGCCCTTGCAGACACAAGAAAATCATAAAAATACTTAAAAAACAATTCAGAAGCTGGCTCCGAAGAAGAATCAAGGTATACAAGGTCCAACCCTGACCCTAACCCACCAATTGTTTTTGAAAATCCTAACACGATCCCTAAAAACATTGGGAAGCAGCAAAAATAGGAAAACTCTTCTGACTTGAGCCCTGAGGTAGTCTACCTTAATCCGGTTCTCACTCTAATCAAGGTTCTATTCCGGTCTACCCCTGGTTTCCCTAGTTCACCATCTACATCTCAAAGTCCTCCTTTCACGCCTTCATCCACTTCGCATGTTCCCTTGACCAACACTGTAGTCTTTGCCTTACCTATTACCCCATTGTCCCAGTAGTCCCTGTTGTCCAGGTTAACCCTATAAACCCTACAAATATGGCCAATAGATATGCACCCCTGCAGTTACCTGCTAATGTTGCAGCCCTGCCTCATGACTACCAATCCAAAATCTCATACTTTGACTCCGCTGGCCCTTTCACAGCCATTCGGCATGCCAGAAGAATGCAAGATCATTTTGAGAACTATGAAATTGATGATGACAGTGTAAGAATGAGAATTTTTGTTCAGAGCCTGACATGGGATGTAAGAACCTGGTTTAGGTCACTCACTGCAAATACCATAATAACTCTTTATGAGCTTTACCATGCCTTTACTAATAGATGGGAAAAGAAGAAAGATCCCTTGCACATACTGGGTGAATATGATACAATCAAATGAGGTCCTCAGGAGACCGTTTTGGAGTATTGTGCAAGATTCAATAATGTATACAACGTAATACCGCAGAATTTGAGACCTCCCCCTGATTTAGCATTATACAAATTCCCTGGTGGTTTTGACCCTGACATGGCATATCAGTTGAAGGAAAGAGCCCCTGAAACCCTTGAGGATGTACAAAAAGTTGTTGTTACAGTGGAGGCTAACCTTATTGCCAAGAGGAACAGGGCAATATTGGAAAAAAGAGTCACCTTCAAAGAGGAACCCTCAGCCTTTGATCAGAAACTGGATGCAATACTCACTGGCATGAAAAGGTTGGGTGACAGAGTGGAATCTGTGGAGAGAAAGTCATCATGGGAAGCACCACAAAGTAACCCTGTCAGGAACCCAAATTTTAGGAGAAATCAAAACCCAAACATTAGTAAGTCTAGTTCTGATCCAGGGATAAGACCTCCCTTCCAGGAGAACTATACTGAAGCATCCACTTCAAATGAGCAAGTAGATGATACCCACATTAACCTAATGGGCCTAAATGATGAGCAGCAAGTTTTCCTAAGTCATGAATATCACAAGGAGGATGACATTAAGCAGTTCCAAACCAGGTCAGGTGAGTCATTTGACTTTAAACAAGTTTATGACACAGCCGTTTATGAAGTTCACAAGCAATACAAGCTAAGAAGCAGAACTATAAATGTAACGCAGCCTGAAAAGGCAAAAGATAGCTTGCAGCCTAAAAAATCCATAGTTACAGAACCACAGGACAAAACTGATTCAGTTACAAATGAAATAACCGTTGAAGAAATAACTGAACTATTCCCCTCAAAACAAAAGCCAATGGCTGCACCACCTTTGTAGCCTAATCCAAATACTACTCCTCAAGAGATGAGTAAAAAGGATAAGTCTCATGATTAAGACAAAAATCAAGAGGAAAACTCAATAAACAAGGAAAAGACTGTCACCCACAATACCAAGATCCAAACTGAAAGACCATTTGACCTAGAAGCTGAAATTGGCAAATTGAAGATAGCTATTCCTCTTTTAGAATTAGCCAAGCATGACATCTACAAACAACAAATCAAGAACTCTCTTCAACTAACTCGTAATAAAGATAATGTCAATGTGTTAGATGATACCTGAGAATTTCTTTTTGGTCCAGAGGTTGATGGAAAGGCAGCAGTTACAGGGATCTTACCTTTCTATGTCAGCTTGCATATTCATGATAAAATACTACATAATGCAATGTTTGATTCAGGCGCCTCTCACATCCTTATGCCTAAGTCAGTGATGGAGAGACTCAACCTGGACATTACAAGACCTTATAAGGACCTATTTTCGTTTGACTCCAGCTAAGTCAGATGTTTAGGCTTAATAAAAGATCTTTGTGTGTCACTGGTCCAGTACCCAAATAAAACAATTCTAATGGATGTTGTAGTTGCTGATATCCCACCCAAATATGGAATGTTGTTATCAAGATCATGGGGGGCTAAACTCCAAGGTTCCCTACAATTAGACATGTCATATGCCACCATCTCAGTCTTTGGTCAACCCAAGAGGCTATATAGAGAGTCACTTATGAAATACATGGTTAGTAGTGAAGATAAGCCTCTAAATTTTCCCATATATGCTGTTCATTCTGACATAGACTCCTATATTCTCTTCAATGACAATACAGGTCCCTCAAATGATGAGGAAACCCAGGCACTCAAACAAGATCGGATTATAAATGAAGAAACTCCTGATCTAGTAATATTGGTTGATAAGTCAACAGATAAAAATGTGCAAGAAGACAAACCAAATGTAAGCCAAGATCTTAAATTGTTGATGCCAAGTCCCACAACATATGACAATCCTTCCCTAAATCAAGAAGTCCTCTGGTTCCTTGAATTCGATGGGTCAGTCAACAAATTAGGAGCAGGGGCAGGGGTTTGGATTCATAATAAACAAAACAATCATGCAGAGGGCCGAGCCTATAGGTTAAACTTTAGGTGCACCAACAATATGGCAGAATATGAAGCTCTCTTACTAGGCCTTAAACTAGTAAAATCCTTACAGGCCATAAAAGTTTCAATTCTAGGAGACTCAGACCTAATCATCCAACAAGTAAAAGGAAACTTTTTCACTAATGACAAAAGACTGAGATCTTATAGGTCTGTTGTTGCTGAAATACTAAATTCCTTCACTGAGTTCCAAATAACCAAAATTCCTAGAACCCATAACCTTCATGCTCATAGTTTGGCCACATTTTCAAGCACTTGAAAACTACCTTTTGAACCCCAGCATTGCTTTACAGCTGAGATAAAACACAAACCTTCTGTCCCAAACAATGTCAAGGATTGGCAGGTATTTGAGGATGATACATAGATAAACAATTTCTTGACTCTGCAGCAAGAGTTTTCAGGACTGAACATTGATACAGAGGCTGCAAGTGAGCCACAAACGCTAGCTGAACAAGACCACACAAATATCTCACTCGAATCAGCCAATCAAATGCTTTGTCCAGGAGAAAATACAAGAACTTGAACAAGTTTGTTCTGAGGAAATAGCTGATACTGAAGCTGAAGTTATACAATGGAAAGACAATTTTCTTCTAATAGGCCTAACTCCATTGGAGGACATTTTGACTCAAATGATGTCCCTAGAAAACCAAAATTGCAACCCCTTAATGCTTCCATTGAAGAGTGCAACATTGGAACTGTTGAAATTCCCAAGATAATTAAATTATCTGCATCTTTACCACCTGCTCGAAAGCCTAAATACATTGACCTCTTTAAAGAATTCCAAGATGTCTTTGCATGGAGTTATGAGGATTTAAAGTCCTATGATACCTCCATCATTCAACATACAATCCCTCTTAAGCCAAATCAGAAACCTTTTAAACATAAATTGAGGAGAATCAACCCTATGCTTCTCCCATCAATTGAGAAAGAGGTACAAAAAATGTTTAAAGCTGGCATAATAGCACCGATCAGATTCTCATAATGGATTTCAAATCTGGTTCCTACAAGAAAGAAAACTGGTGAAATCAGGCTTTGTGTTGATCTAAGGAACTTGAATCAAGTATCCCTAAAAGATAATTACCCCTTACCCAAGATGGATCACATCTTGCAAAGAGTAGTGGGGACCTCAAGAATCTCTCTACTTCATGGATTCTCAGGTTTCAACCAGATCCTAGTTCACCCTGATGATCAGGACAAAACAACATTTACAACCCCATGGGGAACCTTCAAATATGTCAAAATGCCTTTTGGGTTAAAAAATGCAGGAGCAACCTTTCAAAGGGCAATGGTTATTGCCTTTGCCAAAGAAATTCATGACTTCTTTGTCATTTACTTAGACGACCTCACACCTTTCCCAAAGTCTGACCAAGAACATTTGAAACATCTAAGGCAAATATTCACAACTTGCAGGAAATATGGAATTTCCTTAAATCCCAAGAAATCCCTGTTTGGTTTGGAAGAAGGTAAGTTATTAGGTCATATTATTTCGAAGGATGGCATTAGGATTGACCCAGACAGAATACAGGCCATCTTGCAAATGCCTCACCCAAGGAACATTAAAGAATTACAAGCATTCCTGGGAAAGATCAACTTCCTCAGGAGATTCATCCCAAATTTGGCAGAACTAAGCAGATTACTAAATAACATGCTGAAAAAGGATTCAAAGGTGAAATGGACAGTAGAAGCAAATCAAGCTTTTGACGGAATAAAGTTGGCCCTTACACAAACTCCAGCCTTAACAAATCCTCAATTTGACAAAGAGTTTATCATCTTCTCTTTTGCTTCCCAGCATACTATTCCTGCTGTCCTATTACAGAAAGATGACCAAGGAAATGAGAGACCTATTGCATTCTTTAGTAGAGCTCTCAGAGATGCACGCCTAAAATATCATATCATGGAAAAGCAAGCATATGCCTTGGTCAAAGCCATCAAAGACTTTAGAATCTATATCCTATACTCCCATGTTATAGCTTATGTACAGGGTCCCATTGTCAAAGACATACTCACTCAAGAGAACTTGAAGGGCAGAAGAGGAAAATGGATTGCCAACATCTTAGAATTTGACATTGAAATAAAACCTACAAAATTGATAAAAGGGCAAGGTTTGGCTAAATTAATTTCTGAAACAAATTTCCAAGCCTTGGACATCAACCAACTGGACAGTGAATTGGAGCTGGCGACTCCAAAGATCAATGTAGCCCTTGAACAATCTTTGTGGTATTCTGATATCTGTTATATATTGCTAAACCTGTGTGCTCCCCCAGGATTGTCCAGGACCAAATGTAGGTTCTTAAAAATGAAAGCCTCAAGATTTTGTGTAATAGAGGGAAATTTTCTTTGGAAAAACCATGAGGGTATATTGCTAAACTGCTTAATTGAACATGAGGCTGACAATGTCATAAAAGAATTTCATGCAGGTGATTGTGGTGGACATTTGTATTGGAAGTCCACTGTGGATAAAATACTGAGGGCCGGTTACTATTGGCCCACTTTGTTCCCTGATGTAAAAAATTTCACCACCTCATGCCATAAGTGTCAAATATTTGAGGGAAAGAGAAAATTACTACCACTCCCTTTGAGGCCTATTGCAACAGAAATACCTTTTCAGCAATGGGGTTTGGATTTCATTGGGGAAATTCATCCCTCATCCTCAGGCCAGCATAGATGGATCCTCACAGCCACAGACTACTTCACCAAATGGATTGAGGCCATCCCATGTAGATAGGCAGATGATTCAGTAATCATTCAATTTTTGGAGAACAACATATTGTCTAGATTTGGTTGTCCCAACAAGTTAATAACAGACAACGCTGCTGCTTTCAGATCCAAGAAAATGGTGAATTTCTGCCACAAATTTCATATTACTTTGGGTCACTCCACCGCATACTATCCTCAAGGAAATGGCCTAGTTGAATCATTAAATAAAAGCCTGATAAACATCATCAAGAAGGTGTTGGAAGAAAATAAGAAAAATTGGCATAAGAAACTTGTGAAGGCCTTATGGGCAGATAGACTAACAACCAAGAGATCCATTGGTGTCAGCCCATATGAGTTAGTCTATGGATTAGAAGCCAAATTTCCTTCATCACTAGGGGTTCCTGTTATGAAACTTCTTCAAGAAAGTCAAGCTGAGCCTAATGACATACAAGGAAGGGTCAATAAGATAATATGTTTGCAGCAAACCAGAGACCAAGTTTATAACAAAGTACAAATTCTCCAAGAAAAGTTAAAAAATGCTTTTGATAGAAGGACTAAAGCTGAATATTTCAGCGTAGGTGACAAAGTCCTCAAGTGGGATTAAGGAAGGGAAGATAAAGGAAAACATGGGGAATTTGATTCTCTTTGGAGAGGACCATTTATTATCCAAGCAGCCCAAGGAAGCAACACCTACTTCCTAAACAATCTGGATGAAACTGACTTAAATGAAGGTCCTATCAATGGCAGGATGTTGAAGCATTATTTTCATTATTTTCCATGCATATAGCAGGGTCTCTTTCTCCTGTACATAATCAGTTGTATATATCTTCTTTCAGCATACAAATAGTTTAGTTCAAAGGATTACTATAAAATACAAAAGCTTTATGTTCTGGAAGTGCCACAGAGGTGACAGCTTCCAGTTTTGAAGTACAAAGGGAAAGTTTTCAAGTTTTGGTAGGAGCAGTCAATGGCCAAGGCATTCTGACCTGCTGTTCTTGGTCTTTCAAAGAAAAAACCATCCCCAAGCGGAGCCACTGTTAGATACCTATACCAATAGGTTTCATCTTTCATGATTGGCAAGGGAAGTGCCAATATGATCTACTTTTGTCATACAAAGATCTCATATTCTTGTGGAAGAAGTATACTTGTTTTGGTCGATGCTGCCCTACTTCTGGATGGGTGATCCAACAGCCTAAGCTGGGTCATGCCATGTTTCAATTTTTGTTATAGATTAGAGAAAGAAACCTGTCCAAACAGCTCAATCTTGGCAGGTAATGTAGATAGGTAGTGAAAGAAGGTTCCCAACTGCTTAATCTGGGGCCTTGGAAGCAATAAGGGTAGATTTAGATAGAAAATCAAAAGAAAGCCAAAGGAAAAGAATAGGCACAAAAGGGTTTGCAAATCTAAGTGCACCCTCCTTGGAGTAACAAAAAATGCTAGGCAATAGAGTGGGTAGGTAGAGGGGGTTGCAGAAAATTTGGCTCATGGCATTGCACTGGCTTAAAGCAAAGGTAAAAACATGGGGCCAGTACAAATGGCCTATTTGCAGCAGTCTTGCAGAAGCCTAATGGAGCATGTCTAACTTCCAAATCACCCCCTATCACATTCATAACTTACATCCCTGTGCCACCCATGTTCACAAATAAAGTCAAAGTCTTTTATTGTTTCTAGTTTCTTTAATAGCCACATTTCTTGTGCAAAAATTCTTTTCATTTTGATCTACTTCCCCAAAACTAAGTTAATTTCATATAAAGAACTTAGTATTATACCTCCCCCATCCACCCCCTTCTTTCATCCATATTAACTACTAACCTATCATTATGTAACTCCTTATACCCCCTATTCCCCCTATTTACTATGTAAAAACTTGGCAAAAAACCCAAAAAATCTATGTATCCCCTTCCCCGAGCATTATAGCTCTATGTGTGACTTTGAAGGTCTTCAAGCGCTAAAACATTTAAGCGCAACCCAAAGAGCGCCAAAGAATTAATCCTGGGATTAATCCGAGATTTGCTCGGATAAATAACCTTAATCCTGCTTTGGAAATAAACCTTTGGAAAAACCCATTTAACCCGTAGCGCTGAAAAAACTCGAAAAACCCACTTTTTCCAAAGTTCTGCCAGGCGTGAATTTCAGAAAAAACAATATTTTATCCTCCCCCGCAGTCCGTATTACCCGCGCATCTTATCAATCCGTCGACCGTCGGATCTGGGCCCTCCCATCCGACAGCCCACATGATATCGGACGGGCATCCGCGACCGAAAGATACCTTCCGAGAAACTGTCAGAGGGTGATGTTAGGCCTCTGCCATGCGTCACCCTTATATTCTCTCGGAGCGCCTTCTGACAATACCGCGACCATATGGAAGGCGGCCCGAGAAAACCCGTTTACCACTCTGCAAGACTGCCTGCCCACGCCAGCGCCACGGCCGCCCACATCACTTCCACTTGGCGCCCTGTCAGCACCCCCGACCGCCAGAGCTCCTACGTGTCCGCCACCTGTGCAATCCCCGTGGACCACTCACAGACTGCCACGTCACCCGGTGACGTCATGCTGACATCACCCGACCCTGACCCCACCTGATGACGTCATGCTGACATCATCCAAAAAGCACGCCAATAACCCAAAAGTCCATATTTTAGCTGATTTTCGCGATTTTCTCATTTTCGTTGAAAGAACTATTGCTCTCCTCTCCATAAAAATTATGTCCATCTGCCGCCAACCTGCTGAAATCGACCTGAAGAACATTGCCGCCTACAACCCGCCTGTATTTGTCACCATTGCCGACAATTCACCATGTATTTACCCAGAGAATCCCTTCAGAGCTAAGTTATGTCCATATTTCTTGGGAACTAAATTTACAAGAGTAAGACAACCTGTTTTTACCAGCAAATCCCTGGAAAAACAAGCATTCCTCACAGGTGCAGGGTCGAATTTCACCTGATGAACCCATATATAGTCACCATTCCCAAAATTTCCACTTTGTCCGCGCATTCGTGGACTGTAAACCTAAAAGGCATAATTCACAAGGAAAACAAAGTTGGCAGCTCCTGCAATCCCTCAATTAACTCTTGTTGAGCATTCTGCACCATTTTCACCACAGTTGCCTCATTTACCCTTACAATTGGCCTTACTTCTACAAAATTAGCCCTCTGTGGTCTCCTGCCTGCTAAAACCAGTTCAGCACCAAGTCATAACTACTGCTTAGCCATGGAGACACCAATAGTCCTGAATGTTCAACCTCTGAATGCCCCACACAGAGATCTAGAGTGGAAAGCCCTAGGTGATAAAGATTACCAAACGTTAGACTCCATGCCCATGACAGCCAAGTTCAATATTCACCTGATGAATGAATTAAAAGCCCAATATCTCAGTGGGGCTGACACCTTAGGAATTTGGGATTCCCACATACCCATTTACAACCTCCCTCAAGTCAATGTCCTCCCAGACTTGATAAAACAATGCATGTCGAGCTATGACCCCTATCAGAGAGCCGTCCTCAGCCCCTCAGGCTCAGTATTGTTCCATATCACCCCTGAGGCCATCAATGAAATGCTCCACTTTCACCATCCATGATTTGATAACGAAAGGGGGCAAGTTGTCTAGTGATTAGATTGCCATGGTTAATCAATTGTTTATTCAACCTCAATATCAATCTATGACCACTGCCCTTCCCATAGCATATCCATATCTTAATGAGCTTGGCAAAATGATGGTAGATTTGATCAGTTACATCCTGGGTTATGGGACATATGAGGATGTGGATGAAACCATTATGGCAATGTTGTCCATTTTCTCCCCAGGGATGCCTCCTACTGTACATTATGATTTTGCCACATTTACTGCTAATAAGATTCATGAGCAATTAATGAATCTGGAGAGGGAAAAGGTGTTTAAATACACCAGGTACATATAACATTTATTCTTGTTCTATCAGCCTGATGCCTTCCCTATCCCTCTCAAAAAGCTAGATGCCTAGGGGAGCCCAAGGTTGGTTGTGTTTTGGTCTTCAGTTTGCCATCTCTTGCCTTATTCACCTTACATCGACTGTGAATTTATTGATATGTTCATTCATCCAGCTATGACCTTGTTGTTGGGTGTCCCTCCTCCCAGATTGACAGATGAAATGCAGAGAATTCTTCAACTCTCAAAGGCCTACAACATTATTGATTGGTACTTCTACCAACACCATACAATAATTAGAGTATATGGCTGTGAGCTGAATCCCTATAGGCTGCCGAGATATGTCCCTATGAGACTCTTTGCCCTAGAGTACTTCAGGCAGCTTGGAAACGCAGACTTTGTCCATTTCCAAAGTAAAAGCAAGAAGGTGCAACTAAAGGTGAGGAATCAGCTGGGCCCCTTTTTGTACAATAAGAAGGAGGAAGAATGGAAGGAAGCTGATAGGATTCTAAAGACCCTCAGACTTCAAACTAGTTTCAAGTGGGTGCCTTATGACCCTAGTCACTTCATTTCCCTTAGGAGAATAAAATACAAATTGGGTGGCTATGTTCATGTGAAACTGCCTCACATTGAGAAGTATGCCAATGCCCTAAGCTGGAAAGAAGGAACTTTAGAAGAGCCAATTGGTAAAGAAGAAATGCTAAGAAGAGAAACAAGCAATCTTGAGAAAGAGGCTGACTTGGAACATTGTGGGCAGGTCTCTTCCTCCTGTCAAAGGAAAATTAGAGCAGCTGCCTCATCTTCCACAGCCCAGCAGCAAGCAGCCGAAATTTCCCAATAGGAAACAAATAAAGATAAGGGCAAGCAGGTGGAGCAGGAACAACAACAGGAACAACAACAGGAACAACAACAAGAACAGCAAGAAGAACCTCAAGAAGAGGGGCAGCCTATGCAGCAAGAACAAATGGCTGAAGCCCCAACACCTACTGAGCAACAGGCTCAAGAGAATAGGCCTTCTGGGCAAGAGAAGACAGTGGAGACCTCAGTACTCCAAACTCCACAAAAGGTGGAAAAAGGAAAGAAGAGGGATAGAGAGCAGGAGACTCCCCTTACCACGTCCACAAATCAAGGGGAGAAAAGGCAGAGATTAAATCTCCTCTCCGAGGAAGAAATGCCTATGGGGCAATCGGTGATAATGGGCCCACCAAGTATGGAGGTATCTGCTAGTTCCTTTCAGTAGGAACAAGAGAGAAATCTTGGAGGAGAGGTCAGCTCCTTAAGTCATCAAAGGAAGGTAGAGGTAAGCATCAAGCAACAGTTTACTGATATCAAGAGGAGAAATGAGCCACTGAGGCTCCAAATCTATAACCAGTTGCTAAAGATGGCCCCTAAAAATCAACAGAGGCTTATGTCAGCCTATGACATCTCAGAAGGAAAAATGACCATGAGTCATTTCATGCCCACCACGCTGCAGCCATAGTCAGCTGCAGACTACATAAGAACCAACCTGGAGGTTCTTGCAAAAGACATCCACCCTATGGACCAAATAGAACTTCATAAGCAAACGGGTGAAATGGTCTATGCAACATTGGCAAACAAAGCAATGTTGGAAAAAAGACTGGAAAACAACCTAAACAATACAGCTGCCCAACTGGAGTTGGAGAAAGCATCCTCCCTGGCCAAAGACAACAGGATCAAGTCTTTGGAAGATATAATTATAGAGCTTGGGCATGATGCCAAGGATCCAAAGGCCATACAAACGCTGCTAAAAATAAGAGATGCAGACCTTACAGCCCTGAGAAAGAAGGTAAAGCTCCCAGCAACCATTCACCCCCAAATAGATGAGGTTTCCCAGCAGAAGCAAGAACAAGAGATAGCTACATTGCTGGTAGCAATGCACAAGCAACTAGTGCAGACAGAAGGGAGGCTGGAAGACATAAAGGTTGCACTGCAGGCAACCCTGCAGCAGAAAGAGGAAGGCCAGACTTCTCAGCCCCCTCCAGAGGTTATTAAACTTGAGGAGCCTCCAAAGATCACTCCTCCTCCCACAAAAGCAGCAACACCAGCACCATCAACATAAGCAGCAACACCAGCATCATCTATAGAGCAAGCTCTGAGCCTCGACATGCAGAAATTGATGAGTGAGGTCCAGGCCCTCGAAGCCCAGATGACAGAACTGAATGGAGCCAAGGGGAATTTGGCAAGCTGAATGAGAAGTATGATAAATCAAAGCAGAATGTGGCTGAGAAAGCGAGAGAAATAAAAACTCTCAAGGAAAGGATAAAAGAGCTGGAGAAAGAGCTCACCCTTAACAAAGTGGTGGCTGAGATTAGAACAGTTTTGTGGACCCACATTGGCCAATCAATAACGAACCAATGGAAATACATTGAAACTATTCATGAGCAAATGGAGCTCATAGGCAAGGCACAAAGGGAAGTGCATAGAGCAAGGGCATCTCTAGGCAGTATGCCTGAGATAGCCAGCAGAATGATCAATGTGCTCAATAACCGGACAGGTCCTTAGATGGTAGCAATTGGGATCTCCAACAAGACAGAGACTATCCAGCTAATCAAGAGGGTCCTCACACTGAAAATCCTGGTGCAAACATTGGATAGAAGAAGCCAAGACATGAAAACAGAGGTAAATAGGTTCATGGAAAAATTTGTAGCATTACAGGGTAGAGGTCTTCCTCGCTTACTCAACAGTGCTAGAAAAATTCTATCACATGAGGTTTATGCAAAGAGGGTCAACACATTTGCCACCAATCAGATCAGTCAAGGATCAAGCAACTCACAGGCAACAGGGCCAACATCTGCGCAAAGTCTCTATGATAGAGTAGAGAATTTGTTTTTTATTATGAATGAGATTAGCCATCTGTTTGAAGTGCCTCCGAACTTCTACAAATACACAGAGGCAGATGAGACCTTGGATGCAATTTTGAGGCATCAATTGCCTACGCAGGAATGGTGGACCTCCATGATACAGTTATTATTATAAACACGGGGTTTCATCTAAATTTTGTCATCAAAATATATAAGTCATCACATTCAGAAAGTGTGGTGCATATACTATGACCAAAAGGTGGAATGAGCCACCTCAGCAGGAAGATTCGGCCACCAAAAGTAGCAATGACAGCTACAGGTAGCAGGGCTGAGAAAAGTTTCAGCATGACAGAGCATAAAGACACATCATTCAAATCATTCAGCATTAAAGTAGAAACACTCAACCGACTCAGTCTCCTCCAAGGGTCAAGAAGAGGCCTGACAGTATTAAAGACCATTTATCTTACATTCAGAGTAGCAATAACTTTCTTATATGATATTTTGTAAAGTTGGTGAGCATAGTTAATGTATCAAATGACTCAGCATTCAGATATTTTGTAGTATCTATTGTATATATTCCCTCTCGCACAAACTTTCAAGGGGTTGTTGTTAGTTTTTTTGTTCTCTTATGAAATGAGAACTCAGTTGTAACTTTCAGAAGGATGTTATAAATAAAGCTTGGAGTTTACAGGAACTGAGTCTTACTGGTGCATGCTGTGATTGGAACCATCGAATGCTACAGGATTCTAGTGCTATGGCTTGATATAATAAGTGTTTCTCTATCTCTGTTAATGTTTCTGTTATTTGTTTTAACTCATGACTCTCACATGTTGTTCTAAATCTAGGAAAGAAAGAAAAAGAATATCTTAGGATTTGTCCATGGAGACACCCTGATCTCAATCTATCTTCACTATAAATGTTTTCCATAACTTCAGCTGTTTAAATTGGATTTCTTAACTGCTCCAATAAGCTCTGAATATCTCACAGTCACTATTTGGTAATTCATTTATGCTACTAAGTAAGATTGTTGTTCAATTGATATCACACTGTTGGTAACTCCATTATCCCATTGTTTCACTCACTAAATCGAGGAAATGTTATTAACAATAGCATTAGCCATTGCAGCAAAACTTTCTCCATCACAGGCACCAGAAACCTATCTCACTTTTCTGACTCCATATGCCCAATGGATTAGCATCTTCTGCACTCTTCATGCCCTTCTTACAACAAAAGTTCACCAACCAAAGTCTTAAACAGGAAACTAAAACTTTAAAATAGCCTAAAATACTCACAAAGCATAGTTGAAACTTGAAGAGAGAGCCCTCTTTGATTATAGATAGGCTAGGATCTATAATCCAAAGGTTGGTTAGTGGTTACCCCGGCCGTATTCCCTTGGGAGTCATAGGGAACAACCTGGGTGCTAAGATCTTCAATTGCAGATACTTTAGATTCAAACTTGGGGGACGATGACGTTAGAACCTTTTCAACCACAATAGCCTCTTTTATTTCTTCACCCAAATTTTTCATGCAATTAACAATCTCATCTACCCGAAGAAAGTAGTTAGCCACACTTTCATCATTATACATCCTGAGATTCTCATACTGAATCCTGAGAGTTTGAAGTTTAGCACGCTTTACCTGTTCATCTCCTTCGTAGCTCAAGACAATCTTGACCCATATTTCTTTTGCTGATTTATATTGCATAACCTTCACAAACTCTGTTTGAGATAAGCATCTCAGAAAATTATTGACTGCTTTAGCATTTGTTTCATATTTCTTCTTTTCGGCCGCATCTGTAGGAGTAGCTGAAGGAAAAGTGTAGCCTGTCTCTATGTTATCCCAAACATCCATACCAAGAGATTGAAGATATGTAGTAACTCTTACCTTTCAATAATTGAAGTTTGTCCCATCAAAAATCGTTGGCCTGATAGATGCTTCCCTCTCGTAGTTGCTCATGATGAAAGATCTTCCTTCAAGCGATCAAGCTTCTTCAAAAGGACCTTCTCTGATACCAATTGTTGAAAATAATACTGAGAGGGGGGGTGAATCAGTATTATCTAGTTCTTTTAACAAATCTTCCTTATCTACACTCTGGATTATTTTTGCATATCAGTACCATAAAATAATGAGCAAGAAAAACATACAGTCACATCAAAGAACACCAGATATAAGGTGGAAACCCAATGTGGGTGAAAACCACCTGCTGCAATATGTCTCTATCTTCTTTCAAATTAGAAACTCCTTTTACAATGCTCTTGTACTGGTGCAGTCCTTTACCAGTACGCAGGCTGCAACCTGCAGAGAGCTACAACTCTCTCTCGTTTTCCAGTCTCTCCTGGAAGGGAGCTACAACCCCCTACTTCTTTTCTTTCAAGGACCACTTTTCATAAATTTTCAAACTGGATCCATAAACATCAAATGATCATAAAGTACTAGTAAGTCACCCAAATAACCAGATCCACAATAATATTAATATAAACCCAGAACACCTTATCAACAAAAAAATCAGTCAACAAAAGATCTTAAGACAGATACGCAATTTCCTTTTCTCTGGCCTGCGTCGCTACACACTTCACCTTTTGTGGCGCCGCGCACCTCCGCAGCTGCGCCTTCTGTGGCGCCACGTACCTGCGCAGCTGCGCCTTCTGTGGTGCCACGCACCTCCGCAGCTGCGCCTTCTATGGCGCCGCGCACCTCCGTAGCTGTGCCTTCTGTGGCACCACGCACCTCCGCAGTTGTGCCTTCTGTGGCACCGCGTACCTCCACAGTTGCGCCTTCTGTGGCGCCTCTGCACTACGCCTTCGGTGGCGCCTCTCTGGCGTCTCCTGTGGCGCTTCCGCACTGCGCCTTCTGTGGCACCTCTATGGTGTCTTCCGCACTGCGCCTTCTGTGGCTCCTTCGCACTGTGCCTTCTGTGGCGCCTCCGCACTGCGCCTTCCGTGGTGCCTCTATGGTGTCTCCGCGCTGCGCCTTCTGTGGCGCCTCCGCACTGCGCCTTCTGTGGCGCCTCCGCACTGCGCCTTCTGTGGCGCCTCTATGGCGTCTTCCGCACTGCGCCTTCTGTGGCGCCTTCGCACTGCGCCTTCTGTGGCACCTCCGCACTGCACCTTCTATGGTGCCTCCGCACTGCTCCTTCTGTGGCGCCTCTGTGGCGTCTCCGCACTACGCCTTCTGTGGCGCCTCTGTGGCATCTCTGCACTGCGCCTTCTGTGGCGCCTTCGCACTGCGCCTTCTGTGGTGCCTCCGCACTTTCGCAGCTGCAGCACTCGAGAGATCACGCTTCACAGATTCGCTTTCCAATTGACTTTCATATAGATCGAGCTTTTGAAACAATAACCCAATATTTCAAATCTTAAGATATTCAAGCCAAAAGCATACCCAAGCCAAATGATCTCCTTTGCCTTATATAGGCAAGCTCTTCCTCAAATCGTGGACCAATACCATGGGCCAAAACCATAATAACACAATACCGTCGGCTAAATACCAAGGGTTAAACATAAGGAACCCCACGTGTGCGTGCTTTACTGCCTTGAAGTGTGTGCACTGGGGGTACGCACCTCATGAATGGGTACCTGCGGTATGGACGCGGTCCCTGCACGGCGTACCTGCGGGTACGCATCTTCTGGACTGTTCTCCTGCGTACTTCTTAATTCTCATCATATTGAGAGCCATGCCATGGGTGTTGCCATCAAGTACAACATCTGTAACATATAACCATACCAGAAACATAATGCCAACAATCTCCCCCTTTGGACTTGATGGCAACCTCAAAAACTTCAGCGATACTTCTTTCATGAACTGATTGATTTGTGGTTTGTCTTTATACTTCTCTGTCATAGCTTGAATCCACACATCCTTTTTTTCTAGGCTGGCTTGATGTTGTATTTGCATCTCTTCAATCTCTTGCTAAAGCTTGGCTATTTGTAGCTCTGCTTGTTGGTTAAATTTTTCTTTCTCTAATTGTTGTTCCAATAGCAGGATCTTTTGTTCTTTTTCTCTAAGTAGCATTTGGACTTCTGTCACTTTATCAATAGTTGTTGTAGCATAGACTCCTGGAAATTATGACAGTCTCACAAGGTTCTTAGATGGGTCCATGGGCGAATCTTTCCAGACAATGTCCATTGGTTCATTTTTGCGAGTGGTAATAGTTCTAGCATCTAACTTTATTTTATTCCTCTACCTTTTGATGACAGATTTATGGGTAGGGCTACAAAACACATCTAATGGTGGAATTTTCTCAATTCTCAAAATAAATTTAGAATGGGGGTGACAGGAATGAGCTCCACATCCTGAGTGCCTATAGTTTTCTCCACTATAATTTCTTGAGTTGATTTGTGTTGTGGAGTCTGTATCTCTGATGTTTGTTCCTCTATATGGAGCTTCTTATTAAAATTCTCCCATTCTTTTTCTAAATCAACAACTGGGGATTTCACCAACTTAGTGGAAGTAGAGTGAATTTGAACTTGTTCTTTACCAAGGTTTGCTCGTCTACTTTCTCTGTGGTTTCAACTATGTCCCATTTGGACTCTCTATTTTTATTGCCCCCATTTTGAGACTGTAGCTCTGAGTGCTCTGACTCACGAGTATATTTCTCTTGCGACTCTACTTCATAATTTTATTTGGAATTTTTTCTGGGGCTTTCCTTAAGCTTACACTGGGAGTTGGCTCCCATATTGGTTCAATACGTAGTAGGTCCAATGGGACCTTTAATAATCTCCTCTCCCTATATTCACAGAAGGCTTCTGTTATGAAACCAGCTCAAGAAAAGATAGAAAAGATAGATCAACACCTTAGAATTCAGCCTCTTCGAGGGGGAAACCTCCTTTACATTACATAAATGACAATTGTTGGATGATTCAAATGAAAAACCTCCTTTCTATAATATAGGAGTCTAAGGAGTCACAATATAACCCGCCAACCTAACAATAAATAATAATAAAGCCCACAAAAATAACAATAGAGGGATTCTATGGGGCACAGTAATAACAATATGGGGACAATAGGGGCACAAAAATATTAATATGGGGTACAACTACAATAGTAATGGGGTAATCACTAGTGTTATAGGGACCCAACATGCGCCTCTCCTTCAAAAAAGTGTTGTCCTCAAAACTTGAGTAGTTCTGGATGCTTCTGTATAAAATTCTCATCCTCCCATGTGGAATCTTCGGCAGATAAGTTCTTCCACTTGATAAGATACTCTGAAATTGATCGATTTCGTAGCTGTTGAGTTCTTGTTTCTATGACTACTTCTGGTTCCAATATAATTTTTTCTTCCTCGTCAAGTTCTGGCAATATTGTTTGAACTAGGATTTTATCGCCTATAACCTTCTTTACACATGAAACATGGAAAACTGGGTGCACTTGAGAAGCTGTAGGAAGCTCTAATTTGTATGCCATAGTACCAATATTTTGCAACACCTTGTACAGACCATAATACTTTGGTGATAATTTATTATCCTTCTTAGCTTACTTGAGGGACATTTTCTTATATGGTTGTAGCCATAGGAATACCCAATCACCTACATCAAAACTTCTTTTGATGTGATGTTGATGTGCATGTTGTTTCATTCTATTCTGTGCCAACATGAGGTTATCCTTTAAGAGTTGGAGGACTTGTTGTTGATGTTCAATGTGATGTTCCATTGCTTGAACCTTAGAATTTTCTCTTAAATATGATGTGATGGATGGTGGCTGATACCCATAAAGTGCCATAAATGGGGTCATTTTTGTTGTTGTATGGAAGGAAATGTTATACCACCATTCAACCAGAGGCAACCATTTGACCCATTGTGTTTGTTTATTAGATACAAAGCAATAAAGATATCCTTCCGAACATTTGTTTACTATCTCAGTTTGCCCATCAGATTGAGGATGATAAGAGGAGCTATGAGCTAACTGAGTACCAAGACAAGAAAATAATTCTGTCCAAAAATTTCCAGTGAAAATGGGATCTTTGTCACTTACAATAATCTTTGGATTTGCATGTAGCTTTTGAATTGTTTCCACAAAAGCAGTAGAAACTGTACTGGCTTTAAATGGATGTGATAATGCACAAAAGTGTGCATACTTGGTAAGTCTGTCAACTACCACCATGATGACACTCTTTCCCTCAGACTTGGGTAAACCTGTGATAGAATCCATTGAAACATCCTCCCAACGTTGGCTTGGAATGGATAAAGGTTGTAATAAACCTAGGGTCTTAATTGTTTCAACTTTATTTTGTTGCAAACCAAACATTCTGACAGAAACTTTTGAATATACGATTTAAGGCCATCCCAAAAAAATTCCTTCTTAACCCTGTGGTAAGTTTTTAAAAATCCTGAGTGCCCTCCTAAGGGAGAAGTGTGCAATTCCATAAGAATCTTTGTTTTAGTTGGGAATTCTTACAGAGGTATAAG